>JAEAOA010001967.1:2180000-2210000 GCA_016746295.1 Potamilus streckersoni
TAGATGGGTTGTAGCAACGATACGAACGTGGAGAGCTTGTTCGTGTATTTATGACACACATTTAGAACCTGAGATCTTTCATTACTTTTACATTCATCTGCATTTTTCAACCACCATTACATACACATGTCTTAGCGTTAATCGAAACATAATGCGTGAAGTCAGTGCCAGCTTTGGTAGTGTCTTGTCCTTTGTCCAACGTGTTCCTGCAATCAGATTTTATTATGTGCTGATATTATTTTGCAATATTTTTAGCACATGTTTCTTTCAATATTACAGTTGTAAGCAGCATCAAATATTGCATTTATATGTTTGGTGGAGGCGCGAGGGTTTAAAGCACCTGGAGGCAATTTTATTTAGTGGAACATCTACTTTGCTACAAAGAACAGATTTTGTCAGCTGCCGCAATTCCTCCTCCTCTCCGCAGTGCCCCGTCCTAACTATAAACTTATTAAAGAATTGCATACGCTACACTAAGATGAAGGTAAAATATGATTCTGTCAGCTGCAAACAAAAAGGTACCACCTCCCCTGGCGTATTTGGACAATGGCTACCTTTAAACTTTTTTTTAGGGGCCCCGAGTGGCCGAGTGGTCTAAAGCGCTGTCCGTTACGGATCACTGCCATCTCACCTCTGTCTGCGTGTGTTCGAGTCTAGGATTCGGCTAATGTAGATATGTGAGAAAGCTTGCCAGTAGCTTCTCGTGGGTCGGTGGTTCTTTCCGGTGATTTCCCGGTTTCTTCCTCCACCATTAATACTGGCCGCCATGAATAGCCTATCGTGTGCTGAAAGATGGCGTTAAGCCCAACAACAACAAACCTTTAAACTTTTAAGCTATTTCCTGTCCGCCGCCATTATATGTACTATGGTCTTTCGTTCCTAATATACATAGTGAATCGTAGGGACTATTTCTAATTGGAATAAAGCTTTAAATATGCATCAGCTTCTTGATCAGTCATCTGTCGCGCTTCATCTGATACTTTTAGTACTCTTGGTATGGTACCGTATGTATGATACTGTAAGTACACTTAGTATGATACTGTAAGTACTCTTAGTATGATACTGTATGTATTCTTTGTATGATGCTGTATGTACTCTTAGTATGACACTATATGTACTCTTTGTATGACTGTATCTACTCTATGTATGATATTATATGTACTCTTTGCATGATTCTGTATGTACTCTTTGCATGATATTTTATGTACTCTTAGTATGATACTCCATGTATTCTTAGTATGATACTACATGTACTCTTTGTATGATACTGTATGTACTCTTTGTATGATATTGTATGTGCTCTTTGTATGATATTGTATGTACTCTTTGCATGATCCTGTATCTACTCTTTGCATGACATTGTATGTAATCTTTGCATGATATTTTATGTACTCTTGGTATGATACTGTATTTACTCTTGGTATGATACTTTATGTATTCTTGGTATGGTACTGTATGTACTCTTGGCATGATACTCTGTGTATTCTTGGTATGATACTCTGTTTACTCTTGGCTTGCTATTGTATGTACTCGTCGCATGATACTATATGTACTCTTGGTATTGTACTGTATGTACTCTCGGTATGACAATGTACGTACCATTGGCATGATCCTGGATGTACACTTGATATGATAATGTATATACTCTTGCTATAATATTATATGTACGTTTGCTATGATACTGCTTGCTTTTTATACAATACTTGAAATAATACTGTTTAAACCAAAATGCCTGTTAATTTGAGAAAGAGTTTATTGTTTTGGTTGATTTAAGAGCCTCGAAAATCTCTGATTTGTACCAAGTGTTATTTGTAATCATTTAATTGTCCATCCATTTTATGGCATTGCTATTATTCAGCCATTGAGAGTTACAGCAACATTGTTCTATTGAAATTCCTCACCGACCCAAATGGTATGCACAATAAAGCAAAAAGGTGTGTCAAAGGTGAAGTCCTTTCCAGTCAATCCAAGAGTACTTTGCTAGACGATATCGCCTTTAAGATCTGTTTATTAGCATCAAACTTGAAGTAGTGACTCGTGTAAATGAGATGTTATCGGTTAGCATAAAAATACAAATTACACACGGATTGTTGGCGGGCAAAGAACGGCGTTAAGGTCTTGTGAATAAATACAATCCAGAAAGCCTATCTAAAGATTCTTGACGCTATACTAGCAAACGCATATATTGTTAAAAAAAGATGATGAATTCAACAATAACGATGACGAGGATATTGATGTTGTAGCTAATATTGCTGCCTCAACAACAACAAGAACAACAACAACAACAACAACAACAACAACAACAATAATAATAATAATAATAATAATAATAATAATAATAATAATAATAATAATAATAATAATAATAATAATAATAATAAAGAAGACGACGATGATGTATAATGATTGCAACAACCACTAAGAAAAAGACAATATTGCTTAATTAGGGGCCCCGAGTGGCTGAGTGGTCTAAAGCGCTGTCCGTTACGGATCACTACAATCTCAACTCTGTCTGCGTTTCTTCGAGTCTAGGATTCGGCAAATGTGGATATTTGAGAAAGCTTGCCAATAGCTTCTCGTGGGTCGGTGGTTCTTTCTGGTGATTTCCCGGTTTATTCCTCCACAATTAATACTGGCCGCCATGAGGAGCCTATCGTGTGCTGAAAAATTGCGTTAAACCCAACAACAACAACAACAACAACAACAACAACAACAACAACAACAACAGAAAAAGCTTAAGGTCGTGCGAAGAAAGCGGTTTTAAACTGTCTTAGTTACTACCAGAAGTAGTTTTAAAAAATAATAAAAGTGTCCGTATGTGTACTGTTTTGGAATCATGGACGGAAAATATTTATCAATCTCACACACAATGCATGCTAATAGAGGGAAATTGAAAAACATATATCAAAGTAAATGGTTACTATCGCTACTTCTTTGATCATTTCAAGATACCAGATACGTTTAAAATAACTTTGATCCTGCCGTAAGTCATGGCGCGATCAATAATATCACACTGAGAAATGTTCGCAGGTACTAGTAATTACAATGGGGTGATCAGCAAACGCAATTTGCTTTTACGTTGTCTGGAATTAAGAGTGTTTTGTTTCTTTAGTATTTGTTTTACAAATACAACTAGCACGATTATAACAGTCGAAAGTAGTAGATGAAAGTAAGAATCCGAGCTCAACAACCCCCTCCAGACCACCAAACAAATACAAAATACCTAGGTAACGTAATAGAAAACCTATTGCAATCAATAATTGTGTTAAGAATCCGAGCTCAACAAATACAAAATACCTAGGTAACGTAATAGAAAACCTATTGCAATCAATAATTGCGCTAAGAATCCGAGCTCAACAACCCCTCTAGACCTCCAAACAAATACAATAGAACACCTGTTGCAAAATACCTAGGTAACAGGTAAAATTTAATTACGTGATCTTCCAGAATAAGCAAAATGATATGTCAGACTCAATCTTCCAAATCATTACGTGGCGATTGTGGACTAAATTACGCATTAGAATTCCAATAAGGTAAGTGGTATTGTATCTTAATTTTATGTTATATCATACTTCTTTTGATAATCTTTCTCATATTTGCTGATCCTCATGGGTAGAATATCTGTTAACATATTGTCAATAATACGAAATTCACGTATTAAATCGTCCATACTATATTTTACTCCTCGTAGGTAAGATCTTATTTGATCAAGTAGTTTTTTGTAAGTTATAATCGATGTTAAGCAGCCGTGCTTTTTTATCAAAATTTTAGGTTCAACTTTTTTACAAGCTGCTGTAAGAGAAACACCAACACCGGATATGATTAACAAAAACGGGTTTAATGATATACCACTTGAAATTATGCCAGAACTAGTCATTAACAAGGGTAGATATGATATTACTCGAAGTATTTTGTTATAATATTTGTAACATTTTTTAACGCACCAAAGTTTTTTATGATAATATTTGTAGTATTGTATTAGTGCGTCAACATCCTGTCCTGGAATATCTTTTGAAATATGATTGAAATCAACAATACTTTTTTTCATTATAATATTTGTTCACATAATCTCAGGCTTGATTAAGTAACTAGTTGAGGTGTTTCAGCCACAAATTCCAGACAATACCAATATGACGCAGCAGTTAATTTTTTGTCATCTGCTATTAGCATAAAAGTTTCTTCAACATCTTTGTTTAACACAATAGACACAGTTCCAGAGAAATTATCAGTCGAGTGACGCCATGGAAATAATGTAAATATATTAAACTTTGCACTCCTCAACACAGACAATCTATACACACCAGTGACCTCTGCAGTATGTTTGAGAGTGTTATTTTGCGGCGACCAAGTAGACATTCCAGAAGCAACAGTATAGACAATATTTTTAATCTGCTTGTGAGGAATTTTAATCATACTTGTTTTCTCAACAATACTAGGAATTCCACTAATAATATCGTTGAGTTTTGTGTTAATATTATCGAGTGTAATATCAACAGATGGCGGACTTCCAAAAAATTCGTTATTGGTTTTGTTTATGTTTCTGCGAAAATTTAAAAACGTGGTGATGTGATTAGTAAAATCAGTTTTGAACTTGGTGATTTCATTGTTGATATCATCAACATATTTCTTTGTTACAGCATCAAAATCAGATTCTGGTGTTCTAAGATTATTGATGCCATTATTGTTCATGTTGAGAAATGCATGCATTATACCGCCATGCACTGACACGTACTTTGATTCCTGATCATCAACATATTTCTTAGTAGCAGCGTCATTATCCTCAGTTGGGTTTCCAAGGTATGTGATCTTGTTCTGGTTCATAGCAATGTTTCCCGTAAATAAATCACCTGCTTTTCTAACATAATCGTTAACTGACCTACCCGAATCTTCTATCTTACCTTGATTATTAAAAGTAACAATATTATTAGCAACTGCAGTAGGATTTCGTACTAGTACATCTGATAGTTGTACATTACTCGTCTTTAATCGTCCTTGTTTGTCCTGGAAAACTACAACTTCATTTGGATCTACACTTGCAACGTTTAACAAATTGTTGATTTCATTTTTGAGCTTATCAAGAGTCGCATACTTGGATAAGTCACCCTGGTAACCTTCTGTTAATAAATCTACTGCTAATATTCCACATTTTGTATAGTAGCTCATTATACATACCGTTCTACACAAAATTGTTGGATTAATATAACATAAAATTATACGATGGCGAAGATAATAAACTTTGACACCGAGCGATTGGTGAAGCATAAACATAACAATGAACTTCCAGACTGTCATTATCTTATTGTTGGGCGAACTGGATCTGGTAAAACAAATTTGTTATTAAATCTTTTACTCAATAATAACTTTAACTATGATAAGGTGTATATTTACACCATCAACCCCCAACAAGACAAATACGAGTTACTAAGTGAGTATAATGATAAACTTCGTGATGACCTTGGCATTGGTGATGATATATTTTTGATAAAACAACCAGAAGAACTCGTTCCAGTGAATGAACTCGATTTGTCAGAGCATAAGATAATCGTCTTTGATGATATTCCGCTAAACAATGAGGAAATGAACAAGATTAGATCATATTTTTCACTATCACGTAATAAAAGATGTAATTCTGTTTATCTTGCCCAAGGTTTTTATAATGTTGATAGGTTTATTAGGCGAAATATGGGTTGTTTCATATTATTTCCCGGACTAGATAATGTGGATGTGAGAAATATTGCAAACGAACAATGTGGTGATGTTACAAAAGATAAATTTATCGAATTATATCATCGAGCAACTAAAGATCGATATAGTTTCTTTTTATTTGACAAGCTAGCGCGTGATCCAACCAAAATGTTTCGTTGTTGCCTTGAGACGTTTCTATGATATAATTTTGTAAAGCGTATAAAAATAATGGACAAACATCAACAGAAAATCGAATTACTAAAAAATTTTCTCGAAACTCGTGCGGCTTTTAAGAAAAAGGTGGAAGAAGCTCGACGTGGACAAGTTCAAGCAGAAGAAGAAAGAACCAAATTTTTCAAACCTGTTACTGAGGCAATGCTTGGCAAGCAGCCAGAAATACCAACATTGTCTCCGGAAGAACTAGCAAAAATAAAAGAAAAAGGATTGTTAGGTTTACTAGGAGAAAGATCGAAAGAAGAAAATAAAAAAATTGCAGAAGAACTTGTAAGAGACATTGTTGATCCTATTGCACGACAGGTTGAATTTGATAGATTAATAAACAACCCTCTTGCACTTCAGCAAGCTATAACAACAAAGGCTGTTAATCCCGACGAGTTAAGGAGGTTAATAGAAAAAGTGTCAGAACAAACTGAGGAATCAGCTGAGAAACAAAAATCGTTACAAGAAAGTATGATAAAAATAATGCCTCCTGAGGATACTATCATATTTTACAGAAGACAAGCTAGGTCTAAAATAGAATATGTTGAGTATAACGAGTTTATGGAAAAATATGATATCACTGATATTAATAGTATTCGAGATTGGCCAAAAGAAAAGTATGATAATTTGATGGAAAAATTAAAAAGAATTGTAGAAGATGGCTTACATGCTGATGATGATATTAAAGATATTAAAGATATTAAAGATATTTTAGTATTAGTTGATCGTATTAGAGATGGAATTATAGCTGAAATTTTTCTTAAAACATCAAAACGATATCGAAATAAACCAGAAGATTATAGTAAAGGTTGGAATTTTAAAAGATTGTTTGATAAATACGAAGATGCTCGAGATAAAAGATTACCGGAAAAAAAAGGAGGTGGAGTTAAAGTTTTTACATCAAACGCAGACATAGTCGATCGGCTAATGCTGTTGATATCCTCTAAAGAAGCTGGTAATGAAAGTGTAGAGATTGATAACGAAATTATTAATATACTTGATCATCTAAGATCGAGTGGATTACTAACATCGTCCGAGTACGAAATTTTACACCGCGATCTTATCTAAAATATTAGTATAATGCAAACAACATTATTGCTTGATTCATCACAAATAACAGGAAACAGCGCGAATTTTACAGTAAATTACAACCCACCAATAGAACTAGATCCTGCAAAACAGTATGAGATTGGATTAATTTCTTGTACTTGCTGGAACGCCATGCCGAATATTAAAACTGGGATTAATGATGAAATTTTAATCGTTAATGTTAAACAATCTCCAACATCACAAAAAGAGTTAATTGATATACAATACAAACTACAGATTCCACAAGGAGCTTATAACATTACTGATCTAAACAGAACAATAAAAGAGCTTCTAACAAAAGCTGGTGGGAATGCTGATAATTTCGAATTAGCGGCGAATTATAACACCTTACGAGCTAGGATAACAGTGAAAAGAAATATGAAAGTCCTCTTTGAAGAAAGAAGTTTTGGAAAGATGTTAGGTTTTACTAGAGTTTTATACTATACCACCGGTGAAGATAAATCTTTGACATTTGATGGAGAACTACCAGTAGATATCACAGAAGTAAATACAATACTCATCAATTGCTCTATCGCATCTGGATCTTATACGTCAAAAGGCAACCGCGGGCAAACGATCTACAGATTTTCACCAGAAGTCCCACCAGGTTCTCTCATGCAAATCAATCCGCGACAAATTATCTACTATCCAATAACACCTGAGAATCAAATTACAAGCATTACAATGCAACTCACAGACCAATCTGGACGACAAATAGACATAAACAACGAGATAGTCACGTATTACTTACACCTACGCACTGCCTAGGAATGTGATTTTGTGTACATAATTTTATAAAATGAGACGAAGAAACGTTTATCGAAGAAAAATCGTAGGTGGATTTTTTGGAAATATATTTACAACAATTGCAGAGAATATTCCAGGAATCGCGCGTAAAGTAGCGCCCATTGCACTTGACGCTGGTAAAGCTTTCGCGACAGGGGCAGCATCTTCAGCAGGCACTGCAGTAGGGCAAAAGATTGCTGATAAGATTAAAGGACCTTCCCCATCAGAAATAAAACGAGTAATATCAGATATTGCGCCAACAGAAGAAACAAAACGAGCTATGATAGCTACAACAAAAAAATTATTGTCGCCGAGTGGTGAAGAAATAGTACGTAAACTTGTAAAGAAAACAAAACCGATGACCCCTGCTGCCTTTTAATTTTGTGTAACGATTATAAAATAAATGTCAGCTAAAAACTATCTCGACTTTGCAGAAGAAATTGATACTGACGACGCTGTAACAGAATTAGAGTATGTCGAGTATCTCGATGAGAACTCGAACAAACCAAATAAAACCGGAGTTAGAACTTTTAACACAAGAGACGAGGATGTGTTTCTACTACCCCATAAGGCAATGTTAGAAGTGCGTGGTCAAATATTAACTGTGTTAGGTGCTGATATTGCAGCTGATGCAGAAATCGCTCTCGTCAATAATGGTTGGAGCTTGTTTAAGAGTGCACGATACCAACTGGCCAATCAAACCGTAGAAGATATTTCGATGCACTTACCCATAGCGAGTACAATACTAAACATCGTTTCGTTTAGCGATGACTATTCCAGATCAATAGCCACAAATATGATGTGGTTCAAAGATACCTCATTAGGTACAGCTGTTTCGAGTGAGTTTCGTACTGGTGCTGGTAATCCTGCTGCTGATAATAATAATCTCATCCCCAATCCTGCTGCTAATGATGTCGCTGCGATAGGTAATTCGATAAGATTAGCCGTTACAAATATAAGACGACAACAATATAACGAAGGATTTGCTAAACGAAAAGCGTTTGCCGCAGAATCTCGCCAAATAACGATGATGCTTCCGTTAAGTACAATCTTTGGATTTTGCCGTGATTATAACAAAGTGTTTCGAGGAATAAAACATACGCTTATATTAGATCGAGCTGATCAAAACGATTGTATAATACACGCCGATGGAGTGGTTGAGGGACAGTTTTCTATTACAAGATTAGCACTGTGGATGCCTCGGGTTGTCCCTTCATTAGCTAAAATGATGGAGCTCGAATCTTTACTAGCCACCTTTACAAAAAAGATACACTTCCAACAGAACAGGATTTATCAAACAGCCATTCCCAACGCGACTGATTATACATGGCGTGTAACGACCACGCCCAGCGAACAACTACCGCGACACTTGTTCGTCGTATTTCAACGACAGGCACGTCGTAACGATCAGGAAATGAACAATTCCGTATTCGATAACCCAGACGTTAGACGAATATTTGTGAGAGTAAATTCCAAACAGTATCCCGAACGTGCAATCGAATGTAATTTTGCCGTAGACGCCACCAGAAACATCTCTCGGCCGTACATGTATCTTATGGAAGCAATGCAAAAATATCAGAACGCGGACAGTGGATCTCAAATATCAATAGAAGAGTTTCGATCGCTCTATCCCATCTTTTATTTTGACGTATCAAAACATTTGGAGCGTGTTGTGGGATCGACTGCAGATATTGAGGTCACGTGGACACTGGGCGCTGTGCCAGGTGAACAGTATAACGTATACGCGCTATTGGTTAGTGATCGATTTCTGACCATCGATTCAATCAAAGGAAGAATGACAGTACAAGTTTAATCTAACAACTTGGATATAACATTATGAAAACCAAATACACAACTCGAGAAATATACCTAACATCTGGTCAAGTTGAAAAATTATCAGCAGCTGTTGCTAAACGCAGCTCTGTTTCTTTGATGATCTCTCCGGAAACTTCAAATAAAATTGCAGTAAAAGTCATGCTAACGCAACAACAAATCAATAAACTCGATCGCAACAAACCTTTTGTGCTGAAATTATCTGTTTCTCAGGTAAATGCAATGTCAAAAGAAGGTGGATTTTTTGGACCAGCGTTATCAATAATAGCTAGCAAAGTTTTACCAGTACTTGGTACACTTGGACTTGCGGCTGCGTCAGGAGCAGTCTCTGGCGCAACGAAGAAAGCAGTCGAAGGTCGTGGTATCAAACAAATCTATCGTTAATTTTATGTAACAGTATAAAATAAAATGCCAACGAAAAAGTCGCCGAAAATAACAAAATCATCGAAAAAAAAGAAAACAACAAAACGCAATCAAACAAAACAAGGAGGAATTATTCCTTTCGCTCCACTTTTGGCGGGACTAGCGGGAAGTCTGCTGCCAAACTTACTAGGAATCGGACGCGGATTAACTCTACCAGGGACCAGACGTTATTGAGCAATTTTGACATCATTGAAAAATTGAAGGACGTTGTTGGATTTCGAGGAGTATTTTCCAAGGATGAACTCGATGACGTACCAACAGGCGGTTCTTGTGTTGTAAATATTGAAAACTTCAATGATGGCTCTGGCACCCACTGGGTTGCTGTCCACGATAACAATTATTTTGATTCGTTCGGACTTCCTCCAAGCGATCTCATAAAAAAATATATTTTTAAAAAATTTGATAAAATAAATTATTCGTCTAATCAACTACAGCCGATTGGAACATCAGCTTGTGGTTATTATTGTATCATGTTTGTCAGACAAATGCACCAGAGTAAAAGCTCTGGAAGTAAAAACTTTTTGAAGTTTATTTTACAATTTGATGAGCTTCCTTCTCATGCGAATGATAAGATTGCAATCAATTTTATCTAAACTCCTTGATATAATAATGTCAACATACTGTCTCAAATGCAAAACTAAAACAGAGAACAAGGATGAGATGACGGAAAAAACGAAAAATAATAGAACGATGTTAAAAAGTATTTGTGCAATCTGTGGTAGAAAGAAAAGTATGTTTTTGAAAAAACAAGTAGGATCTAGCGTTGATAGAGTTATCTTGATCGACGATTAATCTTATGAAACAAAATAAAATAAAATGAAATGCAATTGTGATTGTGACAAAGATCTTTGCATAGAACAAGATAAAATCATTACGTACTGTCAACATTGTAACAACAGAGAAATAATAGGGTTAGGTATAGATATACATAAAATTATTGGTAAATTACCAAAACCAAAAGGCAGTTGGACTTTGCCAGGTCATCGGTATACTGGTCCGTGGAATCCGCTAGATCAACAACTAGATGAAAACGACAATCCATTGCCAGGCCAAGAGCCTTATAATCAAGTGGATGCAATAGCAATGCGTCACGATATCTGTTATCGTGATCATGAAAACTCGAAAGCAGATTGTGATAAAGTAATGTTAGACGAATTACATGATATGGAGCCAACAAATCTACGAGAACGTTTTGATAGAAGATTTGTTCAGGGAATGATAGGAGCAAAATATAAACTTGGACTCGGAGAGTCTCGTCAATCGCCTCGCGATCAGGGAAAAGAATTATACGATGATCTTGCAGTCGAACTACACAGACCTAAAAAAAAAAAAAGTTTCCACGACGTAAAGTTGTTGCAAACGCTGTAGATGATATCTGGGCAATAGATTTGGTAGATGTATCCAATCTGGCTCAGTTTAACGTTGGCGCTGATGGCGCTCCAAAGAAGTATTTGTTTAATGTCACAGATGTTTTCAGCAAATACGATGATATCTGGGCAATAGATTTGGTAGATGTATCCAATCTGGCTCAGTTTAACGTTGGAGCTGATGGCGCTCCAAAGAAGTATTTGTTTAATGTCACAGATGTTTTCAGCAAATACGCTTTCAGTGTGCCAGTTTCAGATAAAACAGGAACGTCAATCACTGATGCGTTAAAACAAATAATAACGAGTACCGAAAGAAAGCCAAACAAAATCTGGACTGATCATGGAGCCGAGTTTTTTAACAAAAAGTTTGAACAGTTTCTAGAACAAAATAATATTAAAAAATACGTTACAGGAAACGAAGGCAAAAGCGTTGTTGTCGAGAGATTTAATCGCACGCTAAACGAAAAATTACACAAACATATGACAGCTAAAAACACCAACAGGTACATCGATGACCTTTCTCAAATCGTAGGCGAATATAATAACACGAAACATCGAACCATCAAAATGTCACCCAATGACGCTATCAAAAATCCCATATTAGCAAACGAAAACATGTACCGCAGACATAAATTTAAGGTCGGTGATAAAGTTAGAATCTCTTTGACTAAAAAGATATTTGAAAAAGGATTTACTCCAAACTGGAGCGAAGAAGTATTTGTTGTTGATAAAGTACTCTTAACAATACCTGTAACGTACGCGTTAAAAGATCTGGCAGGTGAGCCTATAGTAGGTAGTTTTTACGAACAAGAACTACAAAAAACTGAACAAGATGTTTTCGTTATCGAAAAAGTGATTAGGAAAAAAGGAGATAAAAGTTTAGTCAAATGGCGTGGGTATAGTGATAAATTTAACAGCTGGATTCCAACCCGGTCGATTTTATCGACTGTGAAATAATGCTATTATAAATTTCCTCATACTTTCGTTTGATAGATTTGCATTTTACTGGTTTACATAATGATATTAGATATTGTCTGCGATCGTCAGAGATCGTCATAAGATTAAAAATCTTGACAAATATGAAATCGAATTTGATATTTTTCTGTCGACCTGAAATTTTGATGTTTAAAAAAGGTCTGATTAACTGCAAAAATACCTGCTGTTCGGTAACGGTAAAATTAAATTTTATAATTGTTTTAGCAATGTGATACTTGACATTATATTTTCCAGTGGTTGGTCTGCTATAATTATATCTGTTAACGACGGTGACTATTTCACCATCATCAGACTCGTTGTTATATAAAATATCATCTTCGTTATAACCAACAGATTTGTCTATCATATCATTAGAGATTGTGGAGACCTTATCGCTGATATCACTAGTATCTTCTTCGTATAGTTGAACGAGTCGTTTCATCATATCCATATTATAATATACTTTTTATCTAATGTGTTGTTATAAGATGACTGACAAGGTAAAATATCACCAAAAAGTTAATATAATAAACTACCACGAACTGACCGAAGCGGTAAGAAAATGCCTGTTAGGTTATAGTTCATATTCCGTTGACGTTATTGTAATGCAAGGTGATTCTCATAAAATATTACTAACAGAAGCAGAAAAAAATAAAATTAATGAAAGTGCAGTAACGACGCTAAAATTTGATTGCGATGATATTATAGCATTTGCTCATCATTGTTTGACTAAAACCGAATTACAAAATATTATTAATCATCATATCTAAAAATAATACTAGCATCATATTTGTTTGAAAAAGCTGATTTTGTTGCTCCATCAGCTACAAATTTTACTGCTCTGGGATTTATATTATAATATTTCGCCGCAGCTGTAATTGATTTGAATTTGATCTCCTCATCCGTTTCAAGGTTTAACGAAATAACAGGTTTTATTGGGCATCTAAAATTAATACCACCACCTCGTCCTTTTCTCACATTTTCCTGTTGGGTCACTAGCTCCAGATTTTCCAATCGATTGTCTGTTTTTACATTATTGATATGATTAATAACCAGACCATTGGGTATAGATCTGTTGAACACCTCGTAAACAAACCTATGACCAGTATAACAAACTCGATCTGTCGATGTTCCTCTAACAGTCACACTGATATATCCCATATTGCTCATATTATTAAGAACTTTTTTAGTTTTTTTGTTTCTAATAATACCGCGATCGTTAGCCTCGTATAAATCAAAGACCGGATGCGGCTGAAACTCGTCTTGTAAGGATAAATTTTCAATATTATCATCAGTGACTTTACCGTTATAATGATATACTCGTTTCCCCTCTGGAATGTCATCGCAAAATAACGTGTAAATAAAATCTTTTCTAAACATCGTAATTCTTTCAGTATTATCTCCCTTTACACTAATCGTATAACCCGCTGGCGTTGCTTTACCAACAGATATTCCAGTAATGATATTAATAACCGAACCAAGTGCATTTCCAGCGTACAGGTTGTACTTCGGATAAACATGATATACCTCTTGCTCACGTGCGCTTGTCAGATTTACTGTCATTATATTATAGGTGATATTTTTTATCTCTAATTGTTGTTTAGCGCATGCGCAGTGTGAGGTAAATTATCAATTAGAGATTATATTATAATATAATAATGTTGAAATTGCGTGATATAGCCAAGAAGAGACTTATTGGAGAACCTGTTAAAATAGCGACTGCTTTTACAGGTTTTGATAATAGTTATCAGTTTGATAATCAAAACGTTTTAGTAAATTTTTCTGAAACAAATCTCTTTCATCTGCTACAGACGACTGTAAAACGTGAGCTTGAAAAACACTAGGGTCTAAGATTGTTAGTGCAATATCACGTTATATTTTCAAAACTACTTGTGACGGAAGAATCTACTAACAAGGAAATTGCAGACCCTTACATCAACGCAAAATCTAGACGTGTTTTACTTGGTAGTGATCTTTTGTCACTATCTAATGAAATACACCAAGAAATTTGGAAAAAAATAGAAGAATTTACCGAATTAGGTTCGGGTTGGAAGTTTGAAATGATCAAAGAAATATTGTTTCACACGATGAAATATAACGCATTACGAGGTAGTTCGTATATCGACCTGCCACCAAAAATAAAAAATAAACAGTGCTGTATAAACATAAAAAACGTAGATAATAAATGTTTCCAATGGGCTGTTCTTTCCGCGCTATTTCCAGCAGAAAAAAATGCTGATCGTGTTGAGAAGTATATCAGTCACGTGTCTAGATTAAATTGTGCTGGTATTGACTTTCCAGTGGCAGAAAATCAAATACCAAAGTTTGAAAAGCAAAATAATGTTTCGATTAACGTTTTCGGATTAGATGAAAAAGAAAATGTCTATCCGAGGTATATTTCAGAAAAAGCTTCACAATCGACTATCAATTTACTGTTTTATAAAAATCATTACGTTTGGATCAAAAACTTTAACAGACTAGTTGGAAGACAGTATAATAAAAATAACAACAAAAACTTCTTTTGTTATCGCTGCTTGCACGGTTGTAGAGACAATGAAACATTACAAAAGCATTTGCAGTACTGTAGTGACGTACAAAGAATAACAATGCCATCTAAAAAAGATAGCGTGTTACAGTTTGTCCATCATAATCACAAACTAAAAATTCCTTTCGTCATATACGTCGATTTCGAATGCTTACTTCAACCTGTACTTGGCGTAGAAAATGATCCTAACCAATCGAGTACAAGAAAAATTCAAAATCATGTTCCATGTGGAGTAGCGTACAAGGTAGTTTGTTGCGCTGATTCGAGGTTATCTAAACCAATCCAACTCTATCGTGGTAAAAATCCAGCTGTTTGGCTTCTCAAGCAATTGATCAGCGAAATTGATCATATTACTTATCGTTTGAAAAAAGTAACGCCAATGTTAAAATTAACACCTCAACAAGAATCTGATCACGAGCAAGCGAAAATTTGTTATATTTGTGAAAACGCTTTTGATGATAACAAAAAAGTACGTGACCATTGCCATTTGACCGGACAGTATCGTGGAGCGGCTCATGATCAGTGTAATTTAAAATTTCACGCTCCAGATTTTATTCCAGTTATTCTTCACAATTTTCGAGGATATGATAGTCACATCATCGTAGAAGCTTTTGGTGATCCTGATATAAAATCTCGTCTAAAACTCGATAGCGTCATCAAATGCATCCCAAATAATTTTGAAAAGTATATGTCAGTTACGCTAGGTAAATTACGTTTTATTGACAGCCTGCAGTTTATGGCAGCATCGTTAGATGAGCTAGTAAAAGGTTGTAGTAAATTTAATAACCTAAGAGACTGTTTTGGAGATAAATTTAATCTATTAGCTAAAAAAGGAGTTTTTCCATACGAATATCTCGACGATTGGAGTAAATTTGATGAAACATCTTTACCTAGCAAAGACAAATTTTACTCACAACTTAAAAATGAAAATATAACTGATGACGAGTACAAGTATGCACAAGATATTTGGAAAGAGTTTGATTGTGAGACTTTTGGTGATTATCACGATTTGTATTTGAAAACTGACGTGTTATTATTAGCAGATGTTTTTGAAAGTTTTCGAGAAGTGAGTTATAATAATTACGGACTAGATCCTTGCTGGTATTATTCTGCCCCCGGACTGTCATGGGATGCTCTGTTAAAGTTTAGTAAGGTAAGGTTGGAATTACTGACTGATGTTGATATGTTCAATTTTATCGAAAAAGGTATCCGAGGCGGTATTAGCGTGATAACGAAGAAATATGCTGAAGCAAACAACAAATATTTGAAAGAGTATAATCCTGACCTTCCTTCGAAGTATATAGTTTATCTAGATTGCAATAACTTGTACGGGTATTCGATGGCAGAACCAATGCCGTTTGGTGGATTTCATTGGATCGCGGCTGATCAATTTCTATCAGAGACAGAAAAAAAGATACCCGACGATGTTTCGTATTTCGTTGAAGTTGATCTCGATTATCCAACTTCGCTACACAAATTACATAACGATTACCCTTTCTGCGCGGAATCGATGGTTATAGAATATAGTTTGTTATCAGAAGAACAACAAGCGTCAGCATTACCAAGACAACATTCTATGGTAAAGAAACTAGTACCAAATTTGCTTCATAAACGTAATTATGTTTTGCATTACAAAGCTTTAAAACAAGCAGTCGATGCTGGTCTCGTGTTGAGAAAAGTTCATCGCGTACTAAAATTTAATCAGTCGCCGTGGATGAGAGGTTATATTAACTCGAACACTACAAGAAGAGCTGCGGCAAAAACTGATTTTGAGAAAAACTTTTTCAAACTGATGAACAATTCTGTTTTTGGTAAGACGATGGAGAATATTAGGAAACGCGTAAATATCGAACTAGTCAATGATGTCAATCGCAGAAACAAACTTGTGTCAGACGATGATTTTGTGAGCATGAAAATATTTAATGAGAATCTTGTCGCGGTACAGCGACGAAAGACAAATCTAAAACTAAACAAGCCGATCTACGTTGGAGCTGCAGTGTTAGATTTATCAAAGTGGCTGATGTACGATTTTCATTATAATTTTGTTAAAAATCAATGGCCGGCTAGTAGATTATTATTTACTGATACTGATTCGCTCGTATATGAAATCGAATGCGAGGACATCTATCAGGACATGCATGATAATAGATATCTGTTTGATCTTTCTGATTACCCACGTGACAGCAAATTTCATGACGACACAAATAAAAAGGTTATTGGTAAGTTCAAAGATGAAATGAACTCGAGCGCTATCAAATACTTTATCGGATTACGTAGTAAAATGTATGCCGTATTGTTAGACAATAATAAAATAACAAAAAAAGCAAAAGGTCTGCCTCGTGATTTTGTTAAAAAGTTTATAAAATTTGATGACTACAAGTACGCGCTTGATGGCGGTGTTAGTTTTATAAGAGCTATGTCAATTCGGACAAATCATCATAAGCTCGAAACAGATGTCCTTATCAAACGCGGTTTGAGCAATTTTGATGATAAACGTTATTGCGAAAATGGGGTAGATACATTTGCACTTGGGTATTGTCATGATGATAGAGATATATTTGACATTATCTTTGCAAACTAAAATTTTATCTAAACTTTAGAAATAATGTTTGAAAATTTGACAGTAACAAATAGCTACAGTAGCAAAATCAAATATCTAATGATGGACGGCAAACCATTGACAGTTGAAATTAATAATGAAACATCAGGCATATGCTTTAGTGGTACCCGTGACAAGTTAAAACTTTCACTCATCAGATCTGATGACAGCGAGTATTTTAATTATCTCGAACAATTGTATCAAAAGTTGCTAGCGGAATTTAACAACTTTCACTGTCCGATTAGTCAACAAAAATACACCAAACTTACAATTGATCTTGATCGGTCAAAGGTGTATTTTATCGACAAAAATACCCTCTTAACAAATCACAAATAAAAGATTTGTTTGAGTCCCGTCGTTATGTGAGCGGTAAAATAAAGTTTAGCCTCTATCACCATGATAATGAAATATTTTTGATATCTACAGTTGAGACATTAACAGTTGGTAATGAGGTATAATACCACTTACCTTATTGGAATTCTAATGCGTAATTTTAGTCCACAATCGCCATGCTCTGCTAAATCGTAATGATTTGGAAGATTGAGTCTGACATATCATTCTGCTTATTCTGGAAGATCACGTAATTAAATTTTACCTGTTACCTAGGTATTTTGCAACAGGTGTTCTATTGTATTTGTTTGGAGGTCTAGAGGGGTTGTTGAGCTCGGATTCTTAGCGCAATTATTGATTGCAATAGGTTTTCTATTACGTTACCTAGGTATTTTGTATTTGTTGAGCTCGGATTCTTAACACAATTATTGATTGCAATAGGTTTTCTATTACGTTACCTAGGTATTTTGTATTTGTTTGGTGGTCTGGAGGGGGTTGTTGAGCTCGGATTCTTACTTTCATCTACTACTTCGAAGTTAAAAAGATGCTGACTGTTCTATGACTCGAGTTATATTCGAGACTACTCAGTGTTGTGGAAATACATATATCCTCGGCCTTTTCTGTACATTCTGAAAAGACTCATCGGAACCAGCGAGAACTACTTTTGTGTTCACATGAAATCAGATCACAATGATTAGTTGCTTTTCAGTACCCACCAATGTAGTTCCAATCAATTTTAGAGCATCATTTCCTGTATCCTTAGACATTCTTGGTATAGATTTAAAGACAATCGTTTATTCTTTAGAACATGAGCTTATGATATTGTTGTCTGTGTTAACTTCGCCGACAGTGCACAGTGAGTAATAAGGCCCTGGTGGTAATCCATCCGGAAGTAAACTATGTGCTCCCTTGCACATTGTCTTGGGTACAGTCCAGTCTTTCAAAGAAATGCCGGTGAATGTATGACTAGAACCTCACCGTGAAATTTTCATTTAAGCTATTTTAGAATATAATATGATTTGTATTGGTTGTCACACAGCGGAAAGTTCAGTACTGAGAAACAAATGTAGATCTTATATAAGAAAATTAAACGTGATCTGAGACCACATGAAACAATTAGACGGCGGAAGGATACCAAGTCACAACTGGAACGTCGTCGGCCTTTGCTGTCGTAATATATGTGGTGCACTCCGCCATAGGCGAATCATCAAACACATCAAGTTGATGTGTATGCATACGTACTTCCGCGATTATTTCAAGATCTGGCGGAAATGGCCGAGTGATAATCTGATCGTGTTCTCTGGAAGGTTAACTTTTCTGACTTGGAGCTTTAGCTCGAATATTCGTACTAAAAATGCGAGTATTAGGCCTGGTGTGAAGGAATGGTCAATTAAAGGGTCAATCTAGACTAGGCGTGATGATCCCATTATCTTTCTACAAAATCCCACGCTCGCTTCAATTGCCATGTACTGTTGGTTATCAAGGAATATAGACTTCTTATAACTGAGGAAGGATATCAATTCTGCATTAATGTCTAATATGTGTTAGTTTTGAAAGTATGGACCGAAACATATGATATTCAATTTTTGTTATGAAATATAGCTTGTGAAAGAAATTCTTCATTTAACGACAACTTGTCTCTAGCTCAAATGCAAACTAGTAAGACACTGAAATAAAACGAATACAACATATTAGCGTGCACATAACTTTGCGAATTTAACGAGTAAAATGAATTTGTGAAAATTGTTTTCAGATGAAAATACAAATCGATGACAATCTTCACTGGGGGCCCCGAGTGGCCGAGTGGTCTAAATCGCTGTCCGTTACAGATCACTGCCATCTCACCTCTGTCTGCGTGGGTTCGAGTCTAGGATTCGGTGAATGTGGATATGTGAGAAAGCTTGCCAGTAGCTTCTCGTGGGTCGGTGGTTCTTTCCGGTGATTTTCCGGTTTCTTCCTCCACCATTAATACTGGCCGCCATGAATAGCCTATCGTGTGCTGAAAAATGGCGTTAAGCCCAACAACAAACAATCTTCACTGCACGTAACCGTAGTGCAAGTCTCTGTTATCCAAAATTTATATAATAAAAAAAAATCCAATGACTCTTTCAATGTTCTTATTCTGCTTTTAGAAAATGAACTTTGTCACGTTAATTTTCCATCTTATAATAAATAATGAAGAAAAAAGTATAATATCTAATGTAACTTGCACACCAGATTTCGCATATAGCTAGAAATCACATATAGAATTCCTGGACTGGTTCTCTGTTCACGCAGCTCTGACCATGAGAAACACATCCTAAGCAGAGAAAAGACCCATGTACACAAATGCCATCTGCAGGATTAAATGTGCCGCACATGTATGTTTCCTGCGTTATTAATTAGGCTGGTTCCCTGCTGCTATACGAGTCGAAGATATCGCTACATTTCCTATATCTGATTATTTAGAGTTTTATCAATCTAATAGAAAATAAGAAATGGTATGAATTTGTTCATGCCACCTAGATTTATTTCCATGGCAGCTCCTTTAAATGTCAGTCAAGTAAAACCTGAAACGTTTATTTTATTTTACTCTATCGAATTTCGGGTGAGGAGTTTTTATATACGTTTTATTAACATATACTCCATTTTGGTCATTTAATTGAGTCAGATTTAAATATTGCGTGAATAAATTTCTGACAGACCTCCTAGGATTCATATTAGTCCAGTTAAGCTGAAACTCCTTCCTATCTCGATTATGTAATAAATTACATGTAATGTAATACATTTAGTTTTGTTTGTGTAATGAGAGGCTAGTAGCTGATACATATGTAACGGAAAAGCAAAAAGTAAAAATAAAAACTTGAGAAGACAGCGTAAGGATAAGATACGTAGAATGAGAATGGTTGCCACCCATAGTGATATTAAATTTCTTCATTAAAAGCCATTGTAAATTTAAGGCGCCAGTCCAGCCTTAGACTGGTTTGATAAATTATACTTTTGGTCTATAAAATTGACATCAGTCTTACTAAATACCAAAATGAGAAACAACCTATATATTGATCATGGAAAAATACTAAACAATATAATCTGCACATTTGCTTTGAGCTATCTTTGAGCTGTCTTATATATGGCATCGTGTCAAATATGTACACCATACATACATACATACATACATACATACATACATACATACATACATACATACATACATACATACATACATACATACATACATACACACACACACACACACACACACACACACATACATACATACATACATACATACATACATACATACATACATACATACATACATACATACATACATACATACATACATACATACATACATACATACATACATACATACATACATACAGTTGATTTATTTTATTCTTGATAGGGACTGGTTGCAATACTGAGAAAGTGAATGCGATCATACTTTGAACTTAGAATACATCTTCATTTGTTTTTAAGTACATGGCCAATTTGTAGAAGTTAAAATTATTGCTCTCAGGCGATTCGGGTTGTAAATAAATCTTCTCTACTTAGACATTACAATTCCTGGATTTAATCAGTACTTAATTTAAAGACGGTCTTAATGGTTGAAGAACTGCAATCCGTTACATAAGTTCGACGTCGATGCTCAGAATACCAGATGCACCTGCCGTACAAGACTGGATGAATCTTTTTTTTTTTTGTTGAGGCAATCATTGGCTTGGGCGTAGGCGTTCTTTAATTGATTTCAATTATTTTAAGGAAATTGTTTTTTCTTTTGAACACGACGAGTATGGTGTGACTGTGTGTATTTTTGACTACAATGAACACTGAGAAACCAAGCAATGGTGGTGTCTCAAAAGAGAATTTTGTGATCCATGGCACACTGCTTTGTTGCACTTCAGTCTGTCATAAAATGCTGGATAATCTTTGACAAGAATTTAATTGCAAGTTTAGAAATATACTTTTAATTAAGATATTTTATTTGGATTTAGATTTACTGATCTATTCTTTACCGAAAAGCAAATATAGGGAAATAATTATGTACGAAATCCGTCTGTCAACAGAGCATTAGTCAGCTTGGTGTCTGACCTAAACGGTAGTCTGAACACTTCACTTTCAGCAGCCAATGATAACGTCTAGACAAATGTGTTCCTACCACAGGATGAAATTGTTATACTTGCTGTTCTACAAAATATGTCATAAATCAATAGCATATCTGTCCACCTTTATATTTGCCCCTGTCAGTCCTTTTTATTTGTAGGTCTTTATGAATGTCAAGCGGTTGATGCTCTATGTGCTCAATTGCTAGTCAGTGTATCTAGTCCAAACTGTTAGCTTTGTGGTGTATGCGTCTCGGTATAATGCAGAGACATACTGGATTAGATCGTATATTTGGTCTCCTTTTCTTGTGTGTGTGTGTGTGTGTGTGTGTGTGTGTGTGTGTGGTAACAAACATAAGATGAAATCTTATGAATGACACAAAATACACATGCAAAAATATATTTATACAAATGAAAGTGCATCTGCTATTGTCTTTTCCCTTGATGTGCCTGATATCAATATTATATCCCTGCAACAACAAGCTTTACCTTAAAAATCTCTGATTTTTGTTTTTCATGTTGCCGATGAAAGTAAGGGAGTTGTGATAAATAAACACAATAATCGGAGAAGGAGGTGAACTAATAATGTAAACTTCAAAGCGTTGTAATGCCAATATCAAAGCCAAACATTACTACTAGATTTTTGAATAATTTCTCTGGTGCTTATTTAATTTTTTAGAAAAATACCACACTGGATGATCAACACCATTTTTATCTTCTTGAATCAATACTGTTCCAACCCCAACATCACTTGCATCAACAGAAAGTTAAAATGATTGGCTGAAATTTGGACCTGTAAGAACTGGTGCACTCTGAAGTACTGTCTTTAACTTATGAAAAGCTTTCTGACATTTTTCAGACCAATGAAACTTGTTTTTTTTTGCTCAATACATTTGTAAGGAATTTAGCAATTATGGAAAAATTGAAACAAAATTTCCGATACCATCCAGCCATAAACAAACAATCGCATCAGTTGCTTTTACCGATACGTACAGGGAATTTAGAGATAACTTCGACCTTAGCATCTATAGGTGTAACTTGTCTGTGTCCCACAATATGTCCTAGAAATTTACACAAGCACGGCAAAAACTCATTTTTGGATAAATTAATTGTCAAATTTGCATTAGTGAGTCTGTCAAAGAATTTCCAAATTGTCACTAAATGATCATTCCATGTGTATTAATACATCATCTATGTAAGCATCACAATTATCTACACCAGATGTAATCATGCTCATTAAACGTTGAAAAGTACTCGGTGAACCTTTCATCCCAATCGGCATCACTTTATATTGCTAAAGTCTATCTGGAGTCCCGAATGCCGAAATTTCCTTTTGCCCTTTCCGTCAGTGGAATTTGCCAAAATCCTTTCAGAAGGTCCAATTTGGTGGCATGCTTTGCATTTCCAATTTTATCAATGCTGTTATCGATTCTTGGTAATGGAAATAAATCTTTTTTAGTCGCACTGTTCACCTTTTTATAATCAGTGTACATGCGGAAAGTATTATCTGGTTTCGGAACAAGTATACATGGTGAACTCCAGTCACTTTTGCTTGGTTCTATGAAATCATTCTCCAGCAAATACGGAATTTTTTTCAAGCATTCCTGTTTGAGAAGGTTCATCCTCTACGGGTACTGTTTTACAGTTGTGGAATTTACAAATTTGAAAGTCATGGTATATTTTGTTTGTTCTTGTAGGAACATCTAGACATAAGTGCTCATATTCAAGTAATAACTGTTTAAGTTCATTTCTTTCTTGTTGTTGCACAGGTTAAAGTTTGTACTCCAGATTATTCTCAATTTCTGAATTCCAAAGATTTGTTGCTCCAAAATCAGTAGAGTCCGATTGTATTCCTTCGCTTGAATCCTCGGTGAGTGGGACAGATACAAGTAAATTAATTGCATGATTTACCTGGTCATCTCTCTCAACATACTCCTTTAACATACTTATGTGTCAAAATCTTTTCCTTCTCGCCTCCCAGGGGTATTTATAATATAATTTAAATCATTTACTTTCTTTTTTACTGTGTAAGAACCATAACAGTTGGCCTGAAGATGATTTTGTGGCATTGGCAAGAGAACAAGAACTTTATCACCAGGCTGAAAACTCTATTCCTCTGAATTTTTTTTTATCATATCTTAAACTTCAATTTGACTGAGTAGAGTGCAGATTAGTTCTTGCAACCTTACAAGCCTTTGACCTCATATACTTGAAACTGGAAACATAATCGAGAAGATTAATTTCTGTATCTTCATCAGAAAAAAGTTTCTCTTTTAACAACTTCAGTGGTCCACGTACAGAATATTAAAAAACTAATTCAAAGGGTCTGAATCCTAAAGATGTTTTAACTGATTCCCTAATAGCAATCAAAACTAAATTAATGCCTTTATCCCATTCTTTACCTGTATCAAAACAATATGACAAAATCATATTTATCAAAGTTTGGTGAAATCTTTCTAAAGCCCCTTGGCTCTCCGTGTGATATGCAGAAGATTTGAATTGTCGAATGCCCATTTCGTACATAACTTGCTGAAATATTTCAAGCATAGCATTTGACCCTTGAACATATTGGACAAATTTGGGAAGAACCAACTTGGTAAAAAATATTTATTAAGGTTTTTACTGTTGTTTTAGTTTTAATATTCATCTAAGGGATTTCTTCTGAGAATCTTATTGAGGCACACACTATGGTCAAAACGTATTGGATGCCTGACTTTGGTCTTAAGTAAGGGACCAACAAAATCTACCACCATTCTGCTAAATGGTTCGTCAAGTGCAGGAATAGGTTGCATATGAGCCTTTGGGTATCTTCTGATTGCATTTTACTGCCATTTGACAAGTATGACAAGATCTGCAGTATTTCCAAACATCACTTTTAAATTTTGCCTCATAACCCTTTAATATGCATTCCTTAACCATATCATACTCAGCACTTTGCTGTAGTGACATGGATGCATAGACGTCTCGAGCTTTGCAGAAAAGTGTACCCTGAAATAATAGTCCAGTGCTCTCTTGGCCATTTCGAATTCTCAGCAATTTGTTTTCAAAATGAGGAAAATATTTATCTACTTTTTTTTCTCTAAGAGGGGGCACTAACCTAATATTCTTAGCAACATCAAAACTTGAATTTGCATGTAAAGTGGGATGTGCCTTTCACTTGCCAGAACTAAATCTTTTAATCTAATTGAAATTCTCCTTTCTTCCTTTTCTTTTTTCCTCTCTCTCTTTCTCTCTCTCTCTCTCTCTCTCTCTCTCTCTCTCTCTCTCTCTCTCTCTCTCTCTCTCTCTCTCTCTCTCTCTCTCTCTCTCTCTCTTCAATTACATTCTCTTCTCTATTTACTCTTTGTCTAATTGCATTTTCATTTGTTTACCTCTCTCCTCTTTTTCAAAAAGCATTTGTCTCTCTCTCTCTCTCTCTCTCTCTCTCTCTCTCTCTCTCTCTCTCTCTCTCTCTCTCTCTCTCTCTCTCTCTCTCTCTGTATCTAATTACATTTGCCGCCTTTGTTTCTCTTATTTATCCTTCTGAAGCTCAAGCTTCCTTAAATGCAATTCCATTTTAGATTTTAATTTTATTTTCTTTACTTTTGTGTCTGTCTCATACAGACTTGCTTATTAAATCCAAAGCACGTTTATCCAAAACACTTTTCTACCAAATATTGGACCAAATTATTTTTTATTTCTTGCTTCGTTAAAGAAGCTTTTGCCTCAAAAAGATCATATTTTCTGGAAAGCTGAATCGATTCATTTTTAAGGAATCTAAATGCTCCTGGTTAAGAGTTGAAATAAAGATCTTAACCTCAGATGCCAGCTTGATTTCACTAAAGATTTTTAAAATGTTAAATAATACGTGGGACTTAAAAAATTCCGAAGCTAGAGGAATTTAAAATTCAAAAGAAAAGTTTACTGCAATATTTTAACAAATTTCGTATTCCAAAGACGAGCGCCCAATTTTCTGTTAGGAGTATGTGCTCTTAAAATAATTAACAAAAAAGAGTGAATACAACAAGCTTAGTAAATTGAACAAATAACTTACTTCCTAGAATACAAAGTGACAAATGAGAAAAGAGAACTTACAGAATTGCGAATTAAATCCAAAAACAATCAAAGAATTAAAGACACAGTTGCTAGTAATAAAACGTCCTGGATAAAACTCAGTTCCAAAGAGATCCAAAATTGAAGGCTATGACGTGTCTGTTATAGCCTCCGTAGTTTTGATGTGTCAACAGACGCTTGTTGAATCACAGAACTATTATTCCAGGTTTGAATTCAGTACAAATTCCAGTGAATGTCCTTATCCGTGTATTTTATCACAGTACTTTTTATTTTCTGAGAAAATAATCATTTTAATTCAATACTTTGAAGAAAATAACATTCAGCCCAAATTGGTCACAACATAATACAACTTAAAGTGCTAGATGTTAAAGCACTACTGTAAACATGCTCACAGTCACAAGATAATAGTTTTCTGCTTGACTTTGGGTCACAGTTAACATTTTCTAAAAGCAACCATTTCCTAATAGAAAATAACCTTCTAGAATGATCTAATGAGCCTTGTTTCTTTACAAAACAATAGCCTTCAAAATTTTTTTAGGGTTCTACAAAACTCTGAACCTGTTCAATATATTTACTCTTGCTTTATTACCTTAATAGTAATCTGATAAAAAGCTCATACACATTGAGAATCATAAAGCTATTAATAGTTGTTTACATAAATGAAATACTTTATAACAAAATATATAAAAGACAATACTCAGTAAAATACTCAGTATTGGACAAGGTTAACCTCAGCATACAATGTTATATTACAATTGCATGTAATGAAATTGAAAAAATAAAATAAACAAACAAACAAATTGAATATACATAACAGTATACACAGACGCACTCACACATACATACATGCATCCATCCATCCATACATTATATATATATATATATATATATATATATATATATATATATATATATATATATATATATATATATATATATATATATAATACGCGTTTCGGTGTCATACAAATGATTGACTAACACATTAACATACTTTAAAGTGAGTTTTCACTGCTTGGCCATAACGCGTTTTCTTAGCCTCGCCTCAGAGAAAGATGCTGCGGAGATTAACCATAAACGGATGTTAAGTAAATTGTACCATTCCATCACAGTATATAATTGCGTTGCTTTTAGAAAACTGTCCGCCTTTTTTAAATGTAATAACTTTAGCTTTTGTCTAAATCAATACATAGCTAAGTAGTTTATATATATATATATATATATATATATATATATGTATGTATGTATGTATGTATGTATGTATGTATATATATACATGCATGCATGCATGCATGCATGCATGCATGCATGCATGCATACATACATACATACATACATACATACATACATACATACATACATACATACATACATACATACATACATACATACATACATACATACATACATACATACATACATACATACATACATACATACATACACGTGGAACAACATGAAACCATTTCCATATGGAAAAAATATATATGTAAAACTGTTTAACACATAATAATGTGCAAACACAGTTGTCTGAGATGTATAATGTATAAATGGAAGCGCAGATAGATTTTAGACAACGATTTGGAACTGTAGATAATATATCTTTTTGCATCGCTCACTATCTCACGCTATCGATTCGTAAAATTAGGTCTGTTGTTGATTTATTGATCTTACGAAACATTGTACTATATGATACATGTTATATTATGACACAAATATCTGAAGTTAAGAGTCAGGGGAAATATATAGCTATTATAGGCAATATGCATAAATCGATGAAATCTACGGTCATGGTGTCAAGTTCAGCTATCGTCTAACACTGATTGTATAACTGGAGTAAGACAAGGCCAAAGTTTATCACCTTTTCTTTTCAGTATGTAGGTAGTTATACGGAAAGTCCCCCATAACTACGTAGGTATGTAATTATTTAGATGAACACATGACACAGAATGGATATTGTGGTCTTGAAATGAACGGGTCAAAACAATCAGTACGTTGTCTGCTGATAATATGATAAAAATATCAGAAACTGCAGAGGGTCTCCAAACAGGTTTTAAATGTAATGTTTGAGTATTGTTGTCAATAATGACATATTATCTTTATTAACAAAAGCTAAAGTTATTACATTTCAAAAAGGCGTTCTGGCCAAGTAATGAAAACTCAATTTAAGTTATGTGAAAGTGTTAGGCAATTATTTGTATGACACCGAAATGCATATTAACCATTTTGATCAGATTCTATCCACAATCCTAAATTATAATCGCGAAATATGAGAGTTAAATAAAACTTGTGAAGTGAAAAGATACAGTTTAAATTTTGAAAACTCATTTTAGGAGGCGAACAATTTACTCAAAATAATTTTGTTTATAGATTCACAGGCCGTTACCCTCTGCCCTATAATCAGGTACATACAAAATCTAAATATTAGCTTACATACTAATAAAGAAGGCCATGTTTCAACAGTAGTGTGACCAATTTAAATTCCCAACCCCTAAGTTCTTTGGAATTCCTCATAACCTTTGCTCAATGGGGATTTGTTTTTGCACACGTGTGCATCCACGATTGTAGCCCACGTGTAGGTTTCGCTTGTCAACCGCGTCAACCGCGTCATGGTTTTCGGGTTGGAGGAATGCAATGTAATGGACTTAAAGTACCAGACAAATGTTGCATATGTAAATCCAAGAAAAGACTAATCAATGTTTGGTGCGGGGAGCCCGCGTGCTGGAGATCGCCTATCGCGTTGTTACAGTTAACCTGTTATTCAGACGCGACTGTTTGGGGGCTTCAACGCAAATAACTCGCTCGGGCGCAACCTCGAACATTATTTGACTTCATTCGTTGTTGTAGACCTTATGTTTTCCCTGTAAGTTTTAGTTGGCTCTAATTAGACTTACGCGGAGGGACTTTGACGATACAACTCTTCATTATAGATCGACAATTGCAATTTTTGGAAGCTAAAATTTATGTGCACATGTGATGCCTACTCGGGTTATCAACGCTAGAGAACACGTTTAAGCGATATACTCCGGAAATGGTCGTGGTGATATATAGTTTCGTCAATATCAGATATTCAATGATGCACCCTATCCAGTGTTTGACAGTATTTCATTTCTCCTGCAGTTGCAAAAGCGGGTGCAGTATTGGCCATCGGAACCGGATTAGAGATGGCTCTGAAAAAGGTGACTGGAGGCCTCAAATATGCTCGAGACAGCATATAAAAGGAAAAGGTATTCAACTATCAGATAGGTCTTCATTTGTGGCATCAACGTTTACTGCAACGAAAACGAAGCCTCCGGGGCAAAGCCGACCCAACAAGTACTTCAAATTTATACTTAATACATACGATCTACCTGTTAACATGTAAGGACGCTCGAGAGTAGCGCTGGTGTGGATTTGACTAAGTTTGCAAGCAAAGCCAATTTGATTGAACTGACCAAACAGGCTCGTCACGGTGTCAGCCCAAAGGACTCTGTCAGGTAAACTGGATGACGAGGCGTCCAGCAGTTGCCTCAAAAACTTTATACAGATATAAAAGACATTTTGAAAACCACTTCTTCTTTTAGAATGATTGTCAGTACCAGCTTCACACAGACTTTAAGAAAGTTAAGGGTTTCAACACACCCATTAAATATCGAGACTGGAAGACGTGTAGGAAAAGAACGATATGAAATAATATGCGAACTTTGTGTAAATAATGAGATCGAAGATAAATATTTTGTCTTAGACTGTCCTCTATACCTCACACTTAGAGAGTTTTATATTGACCTTTATTATTAGCAGAAACCACTACAATTACTCAAAAATGAAGATTTAACAACTAAAATACCTAGGTAGATATGTGTATAATGCATTTGAACTTAAATTCTCTCTCTCTCTCTCTCTCTCTCTCTCTCTCTCTCTCTCTCTCTCTCTCTCTCTCTCTCTCTCTCTCTCTCTCTCTCTCTCTCTCTCTCTCTCATATTTATGCTACAGTGCGTTGTATACGAATTATATATTATACTATTTGCTTTT